>CM061229.1:71645714-71675963 GCA_030844895.1 Ambrosia x helenae
GTTATACTAGAAATCATTACAATCAAACAATATTTTTTATATCTTTATCATTCATTTTTTTCTTTCTTCCACTCAAATCCACTTTCAAAAAATATTTAAAAATAAATACAGGAAAACATTGTTTCCCCAAATATTTTTAAATACACCGATGGAGCAGTAAGTTCCTCATCTTTCATACTCAAACCACTTATAACCCCATCCTAAAATAAAATATAGGGGATTAGCTTTTTATAAAACCAACTAGAAAGTTGATATACTCGGAAATATATGTTTTTACATGGTTTTATTAACTAAGAGAGTTTATTTATTAAATAACAGTTGCGCGGCGCGGTTATTTAGTCGATATCGGTTTACGGCAGCGAGGCTTGACAAAACAGGGTTTTTAACGGAGAAACATAAACGCCTAGCAAAAGAGTTACACGGGTTTTTAGTCTAGCACAAAAAATGTAAAAGACGGGGAGTTTAGTAAAGCTTTAAAGAGTACATACATTCAACGGAATCGTGCATCCTGTTATACCTAAAGAAACAGTTCTGAAAAGGCTTTACGATTGCCAAATGACAATATTAAGCTTCAAATATTCAACCGCCTTACAAATGTTTACAATTGTGTCTCTAGTTTTGCTACACATGATTGTGCTAAGTTTTATCAAAGAAAAGAAAACAATATATGACCCTTTTCTTGAATCTTAACATTGGTTTAATTACCTTACGAAGGAAGACTTATTTCCCCTCTGCAACATTCCAAAGATGGAGTTGATGTTGTCTCTCAAAGTCTAGTATAAACTTCCTTCAAACAACCATATGATCAGGCAAATCTAATCAAGGATTAGTTTCAAGAAATTATATTTTAATATCAAAGAAATCACAACAGATCAAAACACACTTGGTAAAAGATAAGTATCATGAAGACAAGTTTTTACACACTAAGTAAATTCAACCCCACCTCATAGACCCAAATGACCCAAAAACATTACAGGCGAACCAGAATATTTTCCCTGCTGATCGGAGGTCGGATCGGAACCCGAACGCCGCTGGCGGCGTTGGAGTGGATGATCTGGTCTGCGGTTAAAATGGTGTTACAACCCTAGATTGTCGCGCCAGTTTCTCTCTCTCTCTCTTTGTCTCTCCAAAATAACCACCGTCGTTATCTTAATCTGGCTACGATCTGTCTTCCTTCTCTATGGTAACGTGAATGGGAGTGATGTCGAAGGGGAGGAGTGTAGCCGGTTCCCACCTTGCTCAGCCCGTTGTACCGTCACCGGTGTGTGTGTTTATCGGTGGGTGTGGGTGTGTAAATCAATCAGGGAAAAGGATAGGTTTTGGATGGTGTGAAGAAGAGGGTTTGCAAAAAGTTAGCAGAAATAAAAAGGAAGAAAGTGTTTTCAAGAGGGAGGAGAGGATGCAGTGCCAAAAATAAAACCCATGAAATATCGGTGGCGAAAATTGGAAGCTGAAAAATTTCCTATTGCCTAACATGTCTTGAAATAATATATAGAGTAACTAGCTTTTATCCCGGGAGTGTCCCGGGTTGAAATATCTAATATAACATAATAAATATCTAATATGACAACATAATTTATGATTTGCCAATACATGAATAATGAATAATAATAATAATATTATTATTTATTTTAAACAAATTTCTGCCATAAGTTATGAATAATGAATCTCTCCTATGAAGTTTGTTTATCGTTTGTGATTTATTAGTAGAGTAAAATATATTTGAAAACAAAACTCCACAAAAATAATTGTTTTTTTTCTCCGTTTTTTATATAGCACTATAGTACTCGCTGGAAAGATAATAAAACGCTCGTTAATTTGGTGTAATTTTTTTCTTTAAAAAAATCTCGTATATAAAAGATATTAACGTTTAAAAAGTTATGGGAGGAAAACATTAGAGAGAAAATTTAATTTTGTTTTTAAATTCTTATCTTTTTCTAAAATAATTATAATATATATAGATTTATTAAAAAAACTCAAAAATTAAAAAATCCTACATGATGCCACGTGGCACATTCAAAGAGGGGTTGAGGCCTCATTGAATGCCACATCATCAAAGTTCAATTCTTTTATTATAAGTTATAGATTATAGATATCATATAGGTTGTAGCTTACACCGTATGTGTATGTTTTATATTTCGTTAATAATTTAATCCATTTCAAAATGAAAATACTAAACTATGGAAAACAAGAATTATTTAAGAGGTGTCAAGGAGTAATTCGTACTCAGCATAAAAGATTGACAGTCAAGGAAAGTTCTAATGATATTTCTTTCTTATTTTATTGGGTTGCATCATTTCATTATTGAAAGAATTGCATATTCATGATTATGCTTAGTGAAAAAAAGATTAATTATCTATAATCTATAATCTATCTATAACTTATAATAAAAGAATTGAATATTGATGAGGTGACATTCAATAGAGGCCTCAACCTCATTTGAATGTGCCACGTGGCACGTTGAGCTGAGAGTTTTTAATTTATTTTTTTATTTTGTTTTCATCCATTCTCCTACACTTATCTAACCCTAATCTATTTAAGAATTTAAAAACAAATTTAGATTTTTCTCTCTAATGTTTCATCCCATCATTTTTAAACGTTAATATTTTTTATATACGAGATTTTTTAAAGAAAAAAATTACACCAAATTAACGAGCGTTTTATTATCTTTCCAACGAGTACTATAGTGATATATAAAAAACGGAGAAAAAAAACGACTATTTTTTATGGGGTTTCGTTCATACAGGAAAAAAACACAAAGTGTTCAGATTATTCATTAATCATGTTTTTTTTCTTTTAAACCAGGTTCTTATATACAATGTTGAAATTTAGCCCAATCGCCATGCTATCATTGGAATTTTACTCTTTAAAGATGGATAGGTATACTTCATCAAGAGAAGCTAGGAGAAAGAATTCGCGCAACACTGCAACACATGGTGTCACCTTATAGCAAGGTAATTTTTTTTATTTATTTAATTACAAGAGTAATAATTATTACTATTTGTATTAGTATTATTAGAATGGTTATATTTTTCAACCCGGGACACTCCCAGGATAAAAGCTAGTAATTTATATGGTTAAACACATGGTTCAGTTTTATTAAAATTATGCTTAGCATACTATATTTGTTAATGGTTTATGCGGGTACTTTTTATAGTTTTGGTTATTTTTTTTTAAATATGGACTTGATTCAACCATTTCTCACCCATTGTTCAACTCTACTGCATCCCGTTTTCAAGTTTAAACCGTCACTTATCCGAATCTACTAAATCATGACACGTTGGACGGAAGATGAGGAAATAGTGTTGGTCACCACTTGGATCGAATCAAAGACTCAAGGAGACTGTCGTGGTCATCCTTATGGCTTTGTGTACTCGCTCAATTCAAAGAGCTAGTGGATGAATCAAACTTCTCGGTTGATTCACAAATACAGGAAGTGGAACGATTTCCATACCAAATGTGAACAATTCGAGGTTCATTATAGAAGAACCTTGGAGGAGGCGGGGTGCTGATTACGCCGAAGACGTGCCCATTAAGATTACCAAAGTTTAGTACCAAAGTCGGTACTGCGGGGAATTTCCGCACATTGTGGTGTGGTAAATGTTACGGCCGAAATTAACTTAGTTTTATATTTTTTAGTTTAGTTGTGTATTTTTAGTTTAAGTGTGTTTTCTAGTTATTGTGTTTTCTAGGTTAACTTAGTTTTCATTTTATGTAATGTTATGTTTTACTAATATAAATGTTTTTTTTATTTACTTCATTTGTTTTATATAAATGAAAAGAAAAAACATTCTAGGTACTTTGCCTAGAGTGCTTGCAGTATTTTGATGGTTCTGGGGGTACTTTGGGGTGGATTGACATGGCGGTGCAGGATTGGCTGGGGCTAGGGCACTTACCCGGAAATGAGAGGGAAACTGATGACAAAACCAAGTGACCTAATATCTCTATCGTTTGTCACATTGTGACAGATAAACGAGTGAGAAGTCGATGTGGTTTTGGTGTGAGTTGATGGTAGTTAGGATTGAGATCATGCGATGCATGTATGGTGGTCCAATGGCATATGGGTTCAAAGTTATGGTAGTTAACTAAGTTTGTGGTGTTAGCAAGAGAATTCAACATCGGTGATTGCATCCTTACACTTAATGATTAGAATGTTACTGTAGGGTGTGATATGTGGTAAACAAACAAATTTTGGCTATAATTTATAGAGAAAGTATTCGGTGGTACAAAGTACCTTAACATACAAAAGATAGATGTAACAACATAGTGCCACATGTAATTAACATTTAACTGACAGTAAAACTCCCAATCACGTTCTAATTCAATCAAAGGGTATTTTAGACATTTAAACCACGTCTTTAAAACACGTTGTAATTGTAGCAACGATTTTGTATCCCTGGTTTTACATAAATTCAAATTTTATTCAAAACTAACGACGGGTTTTACAAAACAATTTCGTCATGCTCTGTTTTCTTCAATTCACTTTATGCTCTGTTTTTTCCTTAAATCACCATTGAAAGAAAACGAAGCAAAATCCACCATAACCAGCATGATCTCATTGTTACCAAAACAATACGAATTACTGAATCACGGGGGCATCTTAATTTGCAAAAGTCAACCTTTGTTTTCCTGTCATGAATTCTTTTTCGTGGGGATACAAGGTAAAAGGTATTTTCAATTCACAAAAGGATGAGTTTACAATTTATCACGTGCGTTTTATTCATTGAAACGTGCGTTTCTCATAGGGGTGTACAAAAAAGCTCGCGACTCGAGGCTCGCTCGAAACTCGCTCGAAAAAAGCTCGGCTCGAAGAGGCTCGTTTTGTTTTCGAGCCGAGCCGAGCTGGCTCGTTTTGTAATCGAGCCGAGCTCGAGCCAGGGGTGTTCAGCTCGATGGCTCGACTCGTGGCTCGGCTCGATGGCTCGACATATGGCTCGACTTAGGCTTGTTTATGTGTATTTTTTTTAGAAAAATACAAAAAATATACATGATTATGTGTTAATTTTATTTAATTTTATTGTTTTTTATTTAATAAATATTGTAAAAAAATAACAAAAAAATATATCGAGCTGGCTCGAGCCAGCTCGATCAGAAAAAACGAGTCGAGCTGAGCTGGCTCGGTTTAGGTTCGAGCTCGAGCTCGAGCTGGGCCTGGCTCGGCTCGACTCGGCTCGTGTACAGCCCTAGTTTCTCATTTATAACGTGCGTTTTATTCATTTATACACTGCGTTTTATTCATTTATAACGTGCGTTTTATTCATTTATAATGTGTGTTTTTATTCATTTATAACGTGCGTTTTATTCATTTATAATGTGTGTTTTTATTCATTTATAACGTGTGTTTTAATTCATTTATAACATGCTTCGTTTAGAAGATCCTTTTTTTGGTTGTTGTTGTAAATACTACACATTATATCTTAGTATTTTAGTGACTTGCAATATTTGACGATTTGCATTACTCTTCTTCATATTACGCACATGCTTCAACAAGTTTATCTTTATAGATTTCATCGTCATAAAACCTCATACTTATGCTTTAAAACACATAATTTTCTACCTATAAGGTACTCTCATTCATGGTTTTCTTCTTCCTCCATCCTCAAAAAATCATATACTCTATTGCATTAATGCGAATACAATATTCTAAGACTAGTCCATTTTAATCCTGTTTATTTGTCTTATTCTAAAACAATCTTGCCTCCTTGTCTTCAAACATATATGATATCTTCTCCACATCTAGCATTGAGTTGAATATAAGAACATTAGTATCACTATCACTAAATCCACTTGACTTGTAGTCATTTACTTAAATTACACTTGATTTTGTAGTCTTTTACTTAACTTACATCACCTCTTGTCTCATCCATTGTACTATTGTATTGTTTTTATGAAGTCTAACCATGTGCAACAAACAAATAACCAAACATGTGAACTTACATTTCTATTTTCTCATAAAACTTATTTCAATTATTTCTAAATTGACAAATTGAAGCATAGTAAAAGGACAGAATTATGTGTGATTCTTTGAAAGTGGACCCTTAAATAAAAAAAAAGGACCATAAAGTTGAAAATATCATAAGACCATACAGAATATTATGATGTGGTGACAACTACCAGAACGCAACTCCCGCTGCTTTACTACTTTTATAATTTCTTTTTACATCATTCCAAATTTTTATTTTATTTCCTCATTTCTGACATAATAAAATATTTTCCTTTGAGGGGCTCTAGTTTTATATTTTACTGTATATTTTTAATCATATATAAACTTAATGTATATTCTTTTAATCGTTCCAAATTTTATTTTATTTCCAATTTCTAGTGATTTTATCCAAACATGTATAATACTATCGAAACCGGTACCGATAATATTCGTTTTTATAATTTTTATCGATGCAAAATGCTTACCAACATTATTTTGTGTATATAACAACTTTTTTTTTAATTGGCTTCTCGGTTAGGGATGAGGATGGTACTGGTACTACACTGAACTAGTAACGAAAATCCAAAAAATCGGTACGATAGAGTAACGGTATTTCCATGTAAACATCAATAAATACCAGTATTGTATTGGACGGGTTCTGTACTGAAAAAACAGAAAGAGTGAGTACCGGTGGTGCCGGAACAAATCGACACCAACCAAAATAAAACATTTTGTTTTTGAGGTGTACAAGTTTCACAATTTTTTGTCCATAAGTTTCCAAAAACAAATAAATTCTTTATTCTTCCCATTTTAACCCTCGTATCATCATCTCCTCTCTCTCCTCAAACTGAACCACCCCTGAAAGCGAAAGCCCACACCTTCCACTGCGTGTTTCTACGTGAGAGAGAAAACTCACATAATAATAACACTATATAAAACCTAAACCATATAAACACACACACTCTTACAGGCGGTTATACTCCCACATTCTCTCTCTCTCCCCTCTTTCTCTATCTAAATGAAAGGTTACAAACAAAATGTCGCCGTTACAGGCGGTTACACTTCACGTCAAACAACAACCACCACCACAACAGTATACGACGACGTTTTTGGCGGACCACCGAAGTTCGGAGCCACAACGCTGCCTCCACGTCTGGAAGACTACACGGAAATATTCCAAGGGTTTCACGCATCCGAGGCTCTTCAATACCTGTTCTGGATCTTCCGATTATAGACTCTGATGACGTTTGGTTGATGTACGGAGCTCAAAGCTTGATTATTCTGAAGTTTTTGGAGGTTTTAATGGTTTGGAGTTTGCCTTGTCGTATGAGGAGTTGTTTGATGGTTCTAATGTGGTTGAAGATGATGATGAGGAGGATTCGTCTGATGACGTTTGGTAATTCCTGACTTGTTTAAGACACGATAATAGAATTTGTTTAATAAAAGTTTAGTAAAACGTGCATTATGTAATTTTGTACTTTTTTAGATGTAATTAAAATTAGGAGGCTAGACACGATGTTTGATACTTGTTTTTGTTGCGTCGTGTCGTCAGTGACTTGTTAAACATGATAAGACATGTTTAATAAAAAGTACAGTATGTAATTTTGTACTTTTTAAAAAATAGTTAAAATTAGGAGGTTAGGCTATGTTAGTTGTCGTTATTGGTATGTTATAGACATGAGGTATAAAGTAGTTGAATTGAGTTGTATTTATGTTTGATACTTGTGTTGACAACGTCGTCTTTGACTTGTTAAACACGATAAGAGCTCTTTTGCTGGACTAGTGTTTGTTTGAAATGAATTTGTTGAATGCTAGACTGTAGAAGTGTTTTTTTTTTTTGCACATTCTTTGTGTTTAATGAGATAATGTGTCTGTTTGACTCGTGTGACATGGTTAATGCTTCAAAAGGAAGTTACTGATAAAGTGAGGAATTAAGTTGTTAAGGTTGTTGACCCTAGTTTGTTTCATAGCTAAGTTTCTATGCTTGTATGTTGTTTAATTGTTTACTGTTATTAGCATGCTTTGATTTACATAAGTGAAAGTTATTTGAGTGTTTGTTTGGAATGAGTTTGTTGAATGTTGAGTCGTTGATGGTAAAAGTGTTTTTTTTTGCGGATTCTTAGTGTTTTGTAAGATAATGTGTCTGTTTGACTCATATAACAATTGATGCTTCACAAGGAAGTTAACAACTGTTGACCTTAATTTGTCTCATAGCTAATTCTCTGTGTTTATTGAAATTAGTTTTTAATGCCTCATGATTAAATTGGTGACGCGGATGGATTATTAGTTCTAACGAAGAGATAGAACCGAAGATTAGAGATTGAGACATAGAGTCACATGTGCAATTGTGCTTTTTTGATTTTTTAGTGGTTGGGGGTAGGGGCTGGATTGGTTTTAAAGGTTTGTTATTTGACCTGACCTAGTGGTCCTTGGACCTGTGGCTTTCATACTTTAGGCAGGATGTGCACGTTGTGGAATTTAACACTGTTTTTATGAAGACCATTGTTGTTGCATATAGCTACTTTCAAGCGTAGCTTAACCGTTAACATACTAACTTGAATGCTAAAAAGATATTCTTCTTTTCAATATAAGCGGTATGTGTTTTCATGTCTAAGACTCATTATCATTGTAAAGAACTGTATGTGTGTTCATGTCTCATTTGTAAAAATAGTTGTTCGGTGTACGAATAATATGCTTGGATTGCTTGCTCAATGCTTGTATGTGTGCGGATATGTGCTATCATTACAAATACACAACTGATTTGTCCTAAGTTTGTTCATGCTTAATCTTCTGCAACAGTCACATTTTTCTTGGGTGTTCTATGTTGTTTTGGAGGTTGGAAAGGGGTCATAGTATTATTTTTAAGCTAAAATAATCTTAATAACAAAAGTGCTGTCTTTTAATTTGTGATAGGACTCGGCTCAAAGTGAATCATTGTCAGACGAATCAGACCATCAAGCCTCTTTGGAGATGAATCAACAAGTGTCCAGTGCAGATCCTAACGAATCATCGGGTGTAAAATTGAAGAATGAGCCTGATTTTGAAGTAGAGAAAGATTTCTTGAATGGGATGACAAATGATTCTCAATGTCTTGATGTCTCGGGATCTACTGTATTAAACAACCAGGTCCTTCCATGTGAAAAAGACGATGAAAAGTTTTTCTCACTGGCTAATAATGATCTTTCTGCAAGCAAGGATTTCGGTGGAGTTGCTGAAGAGAAAAAGTTAAAGAAATCTTTATCACAACCACTAGATCGTGGTTGTGGCACAGAAATACATGGAAATCATCCTGTTGGGAATAGACGCTTCTTGATGTATCTTCTCTCAGCCTTAAAACTCAGCCTTCCCACCTACCGCCGCCCGCTAGGCCCCCACCTTCTCTAACATCAAAGAAAGGAGATTCTAGTCATTTAAATCCTAAACTTAAAACATCTAAGAGTTATGCGTTTGAACGAATGACAGATGACCAGTCACACCTTTCTTTGATGTTGAGATAGATGCAAGTTCATCAGCTGCTGCAGATGCTGCCGCCATGAAAGATGCAGTGGAACAAGCTCAAGCAAAGCTTAAAAGTGCGAAAGCAGCAATGGCCAGAAAGAAAGAGGGCCTCCAAAGCCGATCAAAGATGCAGATGAAGTATAACATAGGAGATAAAAAGGTAAAGGTAAATGATAATTATGAGAAATCAAACAGTTTTGAAGGTGAGCGAACTAAGAGATTTGAAAGCGACAGTGGTATAACTGGGCATGGGATTAGAGATGAAAACCAACAAAATGCGGTAATTTTGGAGCTAAATGCTGGGTCCACAGGGTCTAAAAAGAATAATAATATTGTCTTTGAATATTTTGAGCAGAAGGAAGACGGTGACATTGTACGAGAAACAGTTGATAGGTCTCAAAAGAAAGAAGGGTGCCTAAATGAACATTACTGTAGTTCATAAGACACCAAATGATTCTGATGATAGTGAAATGTACGAGAACTTAATAGAAATTCAGCTAAAAGATAATGATATTGTAACTGCAGAAAAAATAGTTACTGAAAATTGGTTTTAAAAATGAGGACAATGGAAGGAAAGGAGATGACATGGACCAGCATCTAGTGCGTGGGTAGATTATGATGCTGAATCAGAAGAAGCTACTGAGAAGGGAAGTAAGGAAGAACTAAAGGAGGCTGAAGAGCAAGATTATAAGGAGTTTCAGCAATCTGGCGCGCCTGAAATATCATTAATTCAGAGTGAAGAAGAAGTGGATAGTGACAAGAGAAGGTGGAAGAATAGTTAAAGAGAGTGATAACATATCAGAAACGTTTTCTAAGCAGATTTGTACACAAACGAGCAAACATTTGATCACAATGAGAAAATCTTACTGGAAGAAGATAAGATAAAAACAGAGAGAGATGATAGTGTGCAGCCAGTAAATGATTGTGGGGAAAGTGGAAATTTTGAGACAACGCACGAAGTGGATTGTAATTCAGAAGAAAATAGAAATGCATGGAAGGAATCCATATTAGAAAATGAAAGCATTGAAAATGAACAGATGGATGTTAAGTGGGATGAAGATGAATCAGTGACATGGGAGAATGCAGAGGTACCAGATGTGGTATTCCAGATGGATGATAATGACATCTTACAAGATAAGGGAGATTTTCAACAGGGTGCTCCTAGTGATAAATATGAAGTGACCACAGAAACACCTTGCTCAGAGAAGATAAAAGAGCCGGTTGAACAGATACATGAAGTCGGTGAGGAATTTTTCTCCTCAAACAAGAATGATTTTCCAGGTGTAAAGGTTGAGGTAAGACCTGTAGATGCTATTAAACAAGCATCAATGGAGAATGATAAGAAAACTTCTGAATTGCTTTCTGAATCGAAGAATGGCATCGATTTCAGTACAACTGCAACAAAACCTGTAATAGATCAATATGCAGAAACAGCTTCATTGGTTGTAGAGAACATGGGAAAAGAAGAAAGGTTGCAGAGAGCAAGAGAGCTAGAAGACGAGCGTGTAAGGAAAATAGAAGAAGAAAATGAAAGAGAAAAGGAGCGTTTAAGGAAAATAGAAGAAGAAAGAGAAAGAGAAAAGGAGGGTTTACGGAAAATAGAAGAAGAAAGAGAAAGAGAAAGAGAAAAGGAGCGTTTACGGAAACTAGAAGAAGAAAGAGAAATAGAAAAGGAGCGTTTACGAAAACTAGAAGAAGAAAGAGCAAGAGAAAAGGAGCGTTTACGGAAACTAGAAGAAGAAAGAGAAAAAGAAAAGGAGCGTTTACGGAAAATAGAAGAAGAAAGAGAGAGAGAAAAGGAGCGTTTACGGAAACTAGAAAGAGAGTTAGAAAACGAGCGTTTAAGGAAATTAGAAGAAGAAAGAGAAATAGAAAAGGAGCGTTTAAGGAAAATAGAAAGAGAGCTAGAAGAGGAGCGTTTAAGGAAAATAGAAGAAGAGAGAGAAAGACAAATAGAACGAGAAAAGGATCGAATGGCAGTCGATAGAGCTACACTTGAAGCTCGTGAAAAAGCATTTGCTGAAACTAGAGAAAGAGCTGCTGTTGAAAGAGCAACTGCAGAGTTCAGACAACGTGCCCTTGCTGAGGCCCGAGAAAGATTAGAAAAAGCATGTGCTGAGGCCCGAGAGAGGTCCCTTGCTGATAAGGCTATGGAGGGCAGGCTTCGAGTAGAAAAAGCAACTGCAGAGGCTCGAGAAAGAGCAGTTGCTGATAAATTTTCTTATCAAAATACCGGAATCAGACAAAATTCATTACCTTCTGTGAGCATCTTCTTTTATTGAATTATTAAGTATTCTATTTCTTATGTGCTTTCTGACTAATTCCTTGGTAAATTGCAGGATCTGACACGTTCTTACAGTGGTTTAAGATATTATCAAGCTCCATCACAGGATGGTAAGTTACAAATGTCTTTTTTTTTTTCTTATATCCATTCATTATGTATTCTTTCATATATTCTAATACAAGTAGTAGGTGAAGGTGAATCACCACAGCGGTGTAAAGCTCGTTTGGAGAGGCATCAGAGAACTGCCGACCGAGCTGTATGTGCTTTAGTTTCTTTCTTGATTAAAATAACCTTGTTTGGTCTTCCTTTGTTGGAGCTAACTCTTAGAGATGGTCTTAGGCAAAAGCTCTGGCCGAGAAGAATATGAGGGATCTCATTGCTCAGAAAGAACAAGCAGAGAGAAGTGTAATTTTCAAACCGAAATGATTCATGAAATCACACATCTTTTGCTTAATTCTAGATATTGTTTTTGTAACATTTTTGTGTGCTTTGATTCTCAGAGATTGGCTGAAGGTCTTGATGCTGAAGTAAAAAGATGGTCCAGTGGGAAACAAGGCAACTTGCGCGCATTACTTTCAACATTACAATACGTACGTTATCTTGTATCAAATTATTAATATTAGATTTGCCAACGTGTACTTATTAATATCTTATTTTTTCCAGATTCTTGGGCCTGACAGTGGTTGGCAGCCAATTCCGTTAACTGAAGTTATTACCACTGCTGCTGTAAAGAAGGCCTATCGAAAAGCCACACTCTGCGTCCACCGGACAAATTGCAACAACGTGGTGCAACCATTCAGCAAAAGTATATCTGTGAAAAGGTTTTTGATCTTCTCAAGGTTTGTCACTACCCCCTTTCTGTTTTCTTTTTGTTTTCTAGTTTGATTATTTGCAAACCAACCCAAGTACTATACCATATGTCCAGTAACTGTCATTAGGAGTTTTCACATTTCAATTCAGCTGGTTTTACGAAAATTGGGCTGAGTCGCTAACTACGGTTTCGGGGAAACGACAAACCAGGACCGCCAGTTTTGGTGGGTCGACTGGACTTACTGTTTTAGCTGTTTGAACTATTTTTTTCATGATCGTTAATTTGTATTATAAATTATAAATGTGAACATTTTTAATATAATACATTTGCAATATTTTCCAAAAACAAATATTTTATAAATATAAAGAAGGTTAAATGACTGCTTGATTTACACTGCTGGTTTCAAGTTTCAAACTGCCTGTCAGACCATTAAACCGCCAAAACCAAACCATGAAATGAACTGTATGAAATCTCAAACTGGCCAATATACTTGATTTGGGCAGACCAGTCCGTTTATGAACACCCTGGTCATTAAATCTTCATTACGTTGTTTTTTGTAGGAAGCGTGGAACAAATTCAACTCAGAAGAGCGGTAGCTGTGTCATGTCTAGTTTTGAAGGGAATGAGCGGTTGATACGAGTTTTCTGAATGATTTGTAATTGGTTCGTGGAACAAGTAAACCCTTTCAATCCTGTCTCTTGGGTCTTCCAATATTCATATTTTTGGGTGTAAATTTAGTTTTCTGAGATGTGCAGGGATGGATGAAAGGGTGGGTTCCCTTTCCCTAGCGATTCGAAATGTTATTTCTTCAGGACCCCGCGAAATGGGTGGGTATGAAATTGTTTAATTGCATGATAAATTACGTTACCTTCCAGTATATACTTTTACCGGATAGTAAAATGGGTAAAAACGTTTGCTAATTTGATAACGACTCGCTTTTAAAGTACAAAATATTAAACTAACTATTTTTAATCAGAGTATAGAAAAACATAGTCGAAATAAATGCGATGCGAATCTTATTCAGGTATCTACTTTACGGTTTGCATACCTTAAGAAATGTCTGTCATAATCCATTAGTTGTGATATCCGTGTGTAGTCTACAAAATGTCTAATCTTCACGAGTCTGAGTGATTTCGGTCTAAAATTTAGCCTACATGTTTACCTTTATGAAGAGATTTTAAATCGCATGCGATTGGCTGGAAGATAAAAGTACCATTCAAGCGAATGGGTGATTTTCGATACTATTCTAGAGCTTTGCACTAGGGAACATGGCTTTTAAGTAATTATCCTCTTGCACTTTCTATTGGTTGATTTGGGACTGTTTTTATCTTATTCTGATAAGTTCGATTAATGGTGAGTCCAATTGCTACAACCATGATGGCACAATTATCATGTAACCGAAATAAGGTGGTCGCAAAGAAGGAAGATGGTTAGGAGCATGCTCAATTGACCAAATCAACTAGACCCTTACATATGTTGTACACTTGGTAATTTTATTGGTCAACATAATTCATTTGCGCATTCGTATATCTATTTTCTCTGTTCTTACCTACCTATATCGTGATGTCATTCGAAGTGCCACTTTTGCATCGAGCTTCGTCAAATTTTGTAAGCGTTCTGATGGTAGCCTTATAACGTCACAAAATAAGATGTTTACTAACTTGTTAATGTTTACATGCCATATAAAAGTATCTAAAGAACGTGGGCTCTTGCTCATTTGTGATAACCAACCAAGATAAAAGTCAATGGGTACAACATCCTTAACATTATACAATTTGTCAAAGTCCAATACCCTCTCAAATTGTTAAAGTCCAATACCCTTTCAAATTTATGATCTCCACCGTAACAACTCGTGCTTATTCGCCTCTTTAGACTTGAAACATAAGTTTACCATTACAAGACGACGACAGCAATGCTCGTGATAGACTTGTCGGAATACAATCTTTACGCCTAAGCCAATGGAGGCATCTCTATATTAGATATTTGTCAAATTGGTTTCGCACTGATTCATTCCTTTTAAGTTTTTGTTAAAGACCACTCTCAGTTTTGTCCACTATATTCAATAGGTAAAAGTTGTTTATTACAGTCCCTACCAACTGTCAAGAGCATTTTGTCAATAATTTGTGCGCCATTGATAATGATTAAAATTTCAAAATTTATGAGTCGTATAACAAATAAATATAGAAAATACACGAGAAAATAAGCTCGATCACCATAACACCTCTAGCAATTAATAAGCTCAAATCGTCTTAAGACATCTCAAAATGGGTTATTGTTATGTTACAATATTTTGGAAGGTTAACAAATGATGTCTCATTAGACCTAACATTTTAAATGCATGACACTTTCCTCACAATGATTAGGAGTAGGAAACAATCAAACATACACATTAAACCTCATATCAAGAACATTACTTATTTCTTACCCTTGATACATACGAAATTGATGTTTATGTTTATCTTTAAGGGGCAATTACATATATCCCCCTCCAAACTTCATAAATTACATATATACCCAAGTCAAAATTTTATTTACATATTCCCCCTTCTCAAAAACTAAAAAATATCAAATATACCCATTCTATTATTGAGCACCTCATATTATTACATATTATGATGAAGGTAATGATACGAGGGCTTAGTAATGATTATGTAAGAGTGCTAGGAAACTCGTTTTGGTGAAATCAAGTTGTAGGATGCATGGAAACATTTTGCATGTCACATGTTCTTGGTATTCATAACTTACTAAGTTGAAAGATCGTATGGGATATAAGTTGTAGGATGCAAGGAATGTGTTGTATGACTTGTCGTGAATATAGTTTAGTAAAAGAATTGGGGGTAAAATAGTTATTTTCCAATGTATTTTTAATAAGATGGGTATATATGTAATTTATGAAGTTTTTTAGGGGGATATATGTAATTTTAAATTTTGGGTTGGGTATATATGTAATTATAGTTGAAAATAGGGGGATATATGTAATTAATCCTATCTTTAATTATAGGAAAAATGGAAATAAATAATCCCAACTATTGACTATTGGCCAATAACAGTCCCAACTACGAAAATCACCAATATTGGTCCCAACATTCGACATATTGGAAACCAACGGACCCAAACTAACGGAGGCTAACTCCGTTAGTGTGATGCTGACGTGGCATGCTTAGGTGGCAAGATGATCCTACGTGGCATCCTACGTGGCATGCCACGTGGCAAAATGATCCTATGTGGCATCCTACGTGGCATGCCACGTCAGCATCACACTAACGGAGTTAGCCTCCGTTAGTTTGGGTCCGTTGGTTTCCAATATGTCGAAAGTTGGGACCAATATTGGTGATTTTCGTAGTTGGGACTGTTATTGGCCAATAGTCAATAGTTGGGATTATTTATTTCCATTATTCCTTAATTATATTAGCCATAACATTTTTGTTACCTTAATGAATATTTGAATACGTTTTTAGCCTTAAACATTTGTGGTGGTTGCCTTGAACAAGGTCTTTAATAATCTATGTACTTGTATTCAGAACACTCTATAATACACCTCATCCTAACTCCATTTGTAACTCAACGTCTCTCTAAAGTACCGACCTACAACAAGGTGAATAAGAACGATAAATATTAGGTTTCGAGGTTAAGTTACTTAAAAGATGTGTTGGTAGTGGATCGGGTGTCAACTAGAACCTGTTACTTATATGAGCGTCTTGTGATGTTTCCTTCGTTTCCAATCCCACACAATCTTCTTGACCATTGTCCAATAATTCAGACTCCACTTGACAATCCTCTTGGTGAGGTTTTGGAGGAATAACCAAATCCAGAAACATTGTTGAAAATTGAATGAGCATTGTTAGAAGAGGCGTGAACGAATGAAAATTGTTAACAATGGGTAGAAAGATGGACAATTATTAGAAACACAGAGATAGGAAGGATTATTTTTAGCCTTTTAGGAACATTAGACTAGCATGAACATTATTAGAATAGACATAATTAGAATAGACATAAATGTCTAAACAACAAACAAAGTCATCATTTCTTGTAAATTATTATGGCTAAAGTTTCAAAACATAGAAAGATCATTGTCAATTAGTATATCCAGATAGCGGTTGCAAGTGAAAATTTTGTGAGAGAACATAATCTTCAAAACATAATCCAAACGTATAACAAATTCAAAAGCCTTGCATTTGAAAACAAAACAACAAATGCCTATAATATGAAAGATATATCCTCATACACTCCATTATGTAAGGGGAGGTAATGGTTATGGTGGGTTATGGTTTTAGATTACAGACGTTAACAAACAGTCTTTTTCTTGCAAACTGCAGACCTTTGGTCCACCTATTCTCTTGTAGATATCTGCAGATGTGGTTCGTAGACTGCAGATCCTTACCTCTTAAAAAACAAAAAAACAAGCAGTACCTTAAATTCCATTTTTATATGACAATATTAAGAACATGAATATTTGCAAATTTTATTATTTTATATCCTTTCTGCAACTATGATCGTCAATTCGTCACGGAGATTCCATGGACCTAGTTTGATGGTACAAAGCCACATAAAAAAAACAACGAAAAATGCAATGAAATAACTATTTTTAAGCTTTGTATTTAAAAGAACACAATGCTTAAAATCTAACGTAAAAACACAATGAAATACTTTTGTGTTCAAGCCTTAGTTAAAAACATACAATGAAAAACGTAATGCTAAAACACAATGAACTATCATACCCAGTTCAACGTATTTTTTATGGTTTTTTTTATATATCTACTATACTCTTATTAAAAATAAAAACGCTCGTTTTTATGGTGTGCTTTTTAAGGTAACATCGTTTACAAGATTTATTAACATTTTATAAAAATGAGGGAAGCAGAAAAGGGAGAATACATTATCTTGATTGACCATAATGCCTTGAATTCAAATCATACGTATATTTTTATGTTGTGAATTCTTCCATCTAATATAACCATCCTTCACACAATCTAGTGGCTAGAATGGACTCCTAGGCTTTCTACATAAGCACAACTTCCTATTATACCTAAACCCATATATATTTCTAAAAATATGAAACCAAAAAAACCAATGTTTTGAAAACCGGACCGGCCGGTCGGACCGGGTCCTGGACCGGTCCGGTTCGGATGATTGGACCACCTTGCAAGAGAACCGGCTTTGGACCGTTTTTGAAACCGTCCGGTTGGACCGGAAAACGGCCGGTCGGACCGGAAAAAAATAGGGGTCGGACCGTTTTTTTTTTAATTATTTTTGAGTTTCGATGCATTTTTTTTGGCTCGGTTCGTTGGATCGGTCGGACTGGTCGGACCGGTGAACAGCCCGGAGGTCCGTTTCAACGTCCGGTCCGGTTCTGAATACCTTGCAAAAAACTTATTGGTCCTCTCGATAAAAGTTTAACACCTTTAAAACTTATTGGGTTCTCTATCTAAATCTTATAACTTGTTAAAAGTTATTGGCGTAAATAATTCGTAATCCTGTAATAACTTATTGTGCTCCAACTTATTTTGATCCATAATCAAAGCCTTTAAACAATAATAAAAAAACAATAAACATTATTAAAAAAAAAAAAGAAACAACATAACATTAACAACTGCCATAACCATGACATTACGACAATCGACCAATGACCCACGGCAGCCACCACAACCCGCCGACCACCACCACCGCCATTGTCGACCACCTTTGCACTACTCAAGGTATTTATTTTCCTTTTTTTCCTCCTCTTTCTTGATTCATACAACTTGACCCTAATTGATCACTTCATAATTTAGCCCTAAAGTAAGTGTTTTATTGAATGTGGAGCCCTAAATTAGGCGTGTTGTTGAATGTGAAGCCATAAATTGGTGTGTTATTGAATAATGAGCCTCAAATTGGGTTATTGTTAATTATTAGAGCACCTCCAATGGGAGTTTTATGCCATTGGAGGTGGTGGACCAAGTTGGGTCTGTCCATTGGGATGGACCGGTCCGGTGGAGAAAATGGTGGGCCCCGATGTGTACTTTGATATTAAATAAAAAAAAAATTTGTGAGTGGGGTATAAATTAAATAAAAGGAAAAGTAGATGATGAGGTAGAGGTTTGTAATGGTTTGGGGTTGGAGGAAAAAAGTGGGGTTTGGTTTGGAATGGTTTAAAATGATGTGGCATGCTGACGTGACGGTTTATAGTGGTTTATGTTGACCAATGTTGGAGATGCTCTTAGAATTAGAGTTGACTAATTGTTAATAGGCTAATGGTTTTGACTTATGAATTTGGACTTGATTTTCAAAAAGTATGCCTCCTAAACAACCATCTGGTGCTAAAAATGTAAAAGGAGAAAACTAAACAATGAGAAAGTCTCAAGTCGGTATTATGTATAAATTTATGCAGAAATTGCAAAAAGGTGATCAAATAATTTGCTATCAAGAATGCTAGGAGAGCTTCATGAATGATTTGTTAGCTATTACGGTATGTCATTGTAGTGCTATATCTTTGCTATATTTATTGCTATAGTGTTAATCGTCATTTAAAAAAATAGTATATATAAATTAGTTAGGGTTCAAGGGTCCTTTTTTTCGGCTCGTACGAGTCACCTAATTCTTCAAGACCAGCTCTAAGTATAACACACACTCTAGATTAGTTTGTTCATAGACGTCACAAGTTTCTGTACATAACTAGATTATTCATAGGTGGTGTAAACTATTCGAACGATGTTTGAGCCAAGTGAAATCGTCTTACTAAAGCCCAAACTATGCCAAGCTTAAATGAGATATTGAGCTCATCCCACCCTTATATATCTTCTCTATTCTCCCTTAATTTTATCCTTTCTAGGATAAATTAACCATATATTATATATAAACATATAATGCTTTAATAACAAAAGAGCTGAGCCCAAACCAAATTCGAACTTATAAAATTACTAATGAGTCAAACTCAGTCTTTAATTGTAGAGCTTAGAGTGATGTGAGTTTAAACTTAGTAGGGACAGCTCCATTTATATACATCCCTAGTTGTTATTATTGTAGATAATTCTATATTGTTTGTTTGGTGATGATGACCCCATTGTTATAAGTGACTATTTTTCAAATTATATTATAACTATCTATATTTTCTAGAGACTTCTTGTTTGTAACAATATAAGTGGATGCATTAGATTGCTACTTTCAATTGTTTATACAATACCATGGTTTTTGATAATTTAAAAGGCATAAACATGAACGGTCACATTATGTGATCGGATAAACCGAAGAACTTGACTTGTATGTGATCGGATAAACCGAAGAACTTGACTTGTAACAATATAGGTGGATGCATTAGATTGCTACTTTCAATTGTTTAGGGTGGGCGGGGGTGGTCCATAATGGCCGTGACCATTACGAACAACGCCCCACCATTTGTATCACAACCGTGATAAGTGATAACATCACAGCGTGATGGTCATCACACTCCAAAAGTAGTTGGTTGTCCCATCTCTCTCTCTCTCTCTCTCTCTCTCTCTCTCTTTTTGTATGGGTGTATGGGTGACACAATATTTATTAGGTGTGATGAAATGTAAACACCATCCCATGCAATTAGTGAGAAATGTGATGAAGTGTGGTGAAAATAAGATGGCGGAATATTATTAATTAAGTGTGATTGCGTGATAGTGTGATACCATCCCTTCCACCCTTATACAATACCATGTTATTTACAATACCATGTTATTTACAGTAATAATTTAAAAACCATAATCATGGACGGTCACATTATGTGATTGGATAAACTGAAGAACTTGACTTGTATATGGATATATATTATATATAAGCTATGATAGAAAAAAATGTAATATATTATAAAGCTTTGGGTATGATGAAGCGGGTAATTTAGCAATTCAAACCCTCAAATAGACGTGAAAATTATAAAAATTAAGAATAACAACCTATAAGGATAAATATATTGTTTGGGTTTGTCTTTATAGATGAAAGAAGTTTAGAAATTGATGTAGCGTTGCTTTACAATTGCAAAGATATAACTGATGACATGTGACTAGGATGGGCATAGGTTGGTTAGGTTTGGTTTTTACCATTAACTATAACCGTAAGCACTATTTTGGCTATCAGATTTCCTTAACCATAACCAAACTTCGGTTATGGTTTAACCATAAACTTCAACTACAACTAACTTTCGACCAAAGTTTAAAAATTAAAATCTAGAAAATAAAAAATGGAAACCTACGATAGTGGTCTTAGCTTAAGGGTTTTTTTTTTTTTTTTTTTTTTTTTTTTTTTTTTTTTTTTTTTTTAAACTAACAAGATTACATTTTTTTTTGTTAAACTACCAATAGAGGATCCTTGTTTAAAAAGATATTTCTAGACGATAAAAAAACTTACCTAAGCCTAAGTTTAATTCTTTATTAAAATAAAGGTCACCTACATCAAGATCGTTTTGTTACTATCATACTTTTATCTTGGTAGAAAACCTCTACATGGTTAGTGTAAAACATAAACCTATTAAATAGACTTACAACTAAAAGTTCGGTTCGGTTCGGTTTTGGTTATTTCGGTTAACCAAAGTTTCATAATCATGACCATAACCGCTCGGTCGGTTTAAAGAAAATTTCATAACCATTGGTTATATCGGTTATCGATTAAAATCGATTCAGTTATGTCAGTTAATTTTGCTCACCCCTACCTGTGAGTGCGTACTAGAACCAAGCAAATAAATGCATCTGTTGACAAGTAACTTCTTTTTTTATTTTTTTCCGAACCGCTACTTTCATTAAACCAAAAAAACCGCGCCTCTTCCACTAGCAGAGGGCCGGCAACAAAGCATAAACAACAGTTAAAGCACAGTTTTCTTCCTATGAGAAGGGATCATGTGGCCTTTGCTATGCTAAACAGACAATAAACACATAGAGTAAAGATCAAATACATATAGTTTTTTTGTAAGAACTGTGAGAATCAAAGGGGGTAAAAAAATTTATTTTTTTTTTTTTAGAATTTTTTTTTCCATGTGCTTAAACATTCTTTCTAGATGAATAATACAAAAAAAAAAATAAAAATAAAATTTTTTTTTAGTGTAATTACGTCATTAACGTAAATACATTAGTTTACACTAGAGTAATTATGTAATTACTCTACACGTAATTACTCTACACCAAATTTTTTTTTTTTTTTTTTTTTTTTAGTTTTCAATACTATAATACATGTTTAACAATATGGGGAAAAAAAATTTGAAAAAAAAATTTAAAAAAAATACCCTCCTTTGATTCTCACAGTTCTTACCAAAAAAAGCTATTTGTACCGGATCTTTCCTCTAAACACATAAAGGTACTAGTTTTTATCCACAAATAGAGCAGGGCTATAATACAAGGAAAATTATTTAGTATAAAATATAACTATATAAGTATCTATACATATAATATTTTGGAGCAATTTTTGACACATGTCATTCATTTACCCCTAGCCATTATCTCTCCTCCATTGGTGATGCCACATGGCACATTGAGAGAATTAATAAATTTTTTTTTAAATCAAAAATCCCGAAATTATATAAACTCAAAAAAAAAACACACGGACATAACATCAACACACAATCAACATCGCCGCTTCCATAACCTAAACGCTAATCTTGGCGATTCAAACATATCGATCATCTCCAATCCAAGGTAACCTCCATTCGATTCTTCTTTTGAATAGATCGATGTTCTTCTATCTTTGATTATTATCGAAGATCATCGATGAACTTATTTTCTATATTTTTTTGATTTCGATTACTGTTAATGTCTTTGTTGTAACGATTGTTCTTGGTTTTTTGTTTATTATTCTTCAGTCATTCAGTGATGTTAATATCTTTGATTTTGTGTTGATTTTTTTTAGGGTTTATGTCCGACCTTTCGATTTAGGGGATTTTACACTTCAAGCGTTAAGACAAAATTTTGATTGATTATTATTTATTTAAGACTGATTACGGTTCCACTGATGATTATTATGGAAAATATGTTTTAGGTTTCTATTTAGATTGAATGTTTTAGGTTTATGATTCGATTGATGTTTTATATAAAGCTTAGAATGGATTATTATGATTTACTTTTTGATTAGTGGTTTATGTTTTAGGTATCGATTTAGGGTTTAAGAAATACTTTAATGGTTTGTTACTATTTAAGCGTTCAACTGAGAATGATTCTCCATTTATGTTTTAGGTTTCTATTAAGCTTGAATGTTTTAGGTTTATGATTACTTTTCAATTGATGTTTTAGGTATAGCTAAGAAAGGATTCTTATGATTTAGTTTTTGATCGATTATTTATGTTTTAGGTCTCGAATTAGGGTTTAAGAAATACTTTAATGGTTTGTTACTTTTAAGCGTTCAACTGAGAATTATTTTGCATTTATGCTTTAGGTTTGTATTAAGGTTGAATGTTTTAGGTTTATGATTACGTTTCAATTGATGTTTTAAGGATAGCTAAGAAAGGATTCTTATGATTTAGTTTTTGATCGATTCTTTATGTTTTAGGTCTCCACTTATGGTTTAACAAATACTTGAATGGTTTGTTACTATTTAAGCGTTCAACTGAGAATGATTTTGCATTTATGTTTAGGTTTGTATTAAGGTTGAATGTTTTAGGTTTATGATTACGTTTCAATTGATGTTTTAACGATATCTAAGAAAGGATTCTTATGATTTAGTTTTTGATCGATTCTTTATGTTTTAGGTCTCCACTTATGGTTTAACAAATAGTTGAATGGTTTGTTGCTATTTAAGCTTTCAACTGAGAATGATTTTGCATTTATATTTTAGGATTCTATTAAGGTTGAATGTTTTAGGTTTATGATTACGTTTCAATTGGTGTTTAATATTTATTGACAATGATTCCTGCTTTATGTTTTATGTTTTTTGTTTGTATTTAGTAAAATTGTTACCTCTGAAAACTTATAATCAATTGGTTTTTAATGTTTCCATTTACTGATTTATGTTTCATACTAACTCACTTTTTTCTAATACAGATTGCTAACTGGTTGTGTGATAATGACTTACGGTTTTTGGGTACGGTCAGAAGCCAATGATCGTCTTTGCTTGTAAGCAATCCTACAATCTTTCTTATGCAATAATATTTGATTTATTACATTCATTAACAAAGATTTTTAATGTTTAGTAGTCATAAATATAAAATTATTGCAATCTGTTACATGTTAGTCAATGTTCATAAAGCAGGCCACATAGGTCAATGTGTGGTTTACTTTTTTCATAATTATATACCAAATATTGGTATAATATCAAATTCTTTCTTATATGTAGGCTTTACCTCAGGAGTACACATAATGGGTTGAAAAGTATAAGTATCCAACAGGTGATTGTGCGATTCATACACTGGATGAAAAAGATTTCGCGTTAAGGTCATGCAGATAGCTGGGAAGTGGTTTATTTGTGACGGATGGAAGCACCTGATGACTACACTAAATTACCCATCTGTTTGCAACTTTGTTTTTTAATACGAATCGGCGATCAACTGTTTCAATATGATTACTTTTCATCAAGATGCTATAGCTGCACCTGGTAGATTTTTCTACTGCAAGCTTGATGACCCTCAAACTGATGATGAACGTCTGGTATGTGTTATGTACTCTCATTTAACTACATTTATAACACACTGATCATATAGTAATATGTATTAATGTTTCATTCCATTTGTTGCAACTTATCAGCATATCAGTTGCTTTGTTATGCATGGATTATACAACAGGACCCTTCCGTTGGAACCAATCATAGTCAGCTCATTTCCAGGTCATGTTTTCAAAGACGATCATTCCTCATTTAATTTGATATTTATTAAAAGAAAAATAATATAAAACTGTATTGATTATATAGGTTATAATGGTTTATCATTCATATTGTATGTGAATTATTAATTGAAATAAAGACTTTATTTCCATTTGATTGGTTAATCTCTTTTTGAATGATTAAAAATAATATTAAACGGTGTTGTCTTCAGGTCATGTTTTCCAAATCCAGCTAGAAAACGATGGTGCTGCTACTTACATAACTCAAGGATGGCCTTATATGAGGGAGACTTTTGAGATAACCAAAGATCATCTGATTGTGTTTGAGATTTACAATGAGGTTTGTTTCTCAATTTGTAAATGTTTGTTGTATTATTTTTGGCTAATCTACATCACAATTAACTCTATACATTATTTTTCATAAGAATATAAACTTTTGATTTTTTTACTTTGTTAAACAAACAGAAAACATATGACTTGAATTTTTTAAGAAAGGCAAGCTTACTCTTCCTCCCCATTTGTGGGAGGACGATGACAATTCTGAGGATGATGAACACAATGATAATGATATCATTGTTGTTTCTGATGATGATGGCGAAGAGGTGAATGAAGGAGATGCTATGGATCATGAGGATGATCAATCTGCTGCTAGCGAGGATGTAGGTTATTGTGAGGATTTGGGTGTTCCGGTTGTTTTCACCGTTGACAATCATTTTGTAAGTTTCATATATTATACAAACCGTATATTATAATCATATTTAGGCATATGTTAGTTTGTTATTAAATTTGCACATTATTTGTTATTTTTTAGCGTATGCAGGCGGATTGGGCAAGAGAAAATGGTATGAACAGGCAGAGGGGTTTGACGATTAAAGATGGTGAAGGTTACACTTGGGGAGTTTCTGTTGGTGTAGAAAGTTCGAGGTCAAGTAAGCGTTACTACATCAAAGGTATGTCAACCTTTGTTGCTGATAAGGATCTGCAGGCAGGTGATCAAATGCATTTCCTTTTTTTCCAGAATCGAGGTCTGTTAAAGCTCTCTAAAGTAGTTAGGCTTGCTGGTAATTAGTTCTGTTAGTTTTGGCAGTTTTTTGGTGAACATAACATTTTTGGTCGGGTAACTTTTTGCACCTTAGTGGTGGTAGTTTTTTGAATATGGCGAACGTTTAGTGGTCACATACATTTGCACGTTTTACTGGTTTAGTCAACGGTGTGTGTTTTTTTGGTTGTTTTGTGTTTTAAACAGTACTATTATGCTATGGTTTGTTGGAAACAGTTGATATGATGTTCCTGGTAGTAGTCTAATATACTAAATTTCAATGCAAATTAGTGGTAACTATGTTATCCATGTTTCAACTTATAGTAATATAGCGTACTTACAATCACTTTTTATGATGTATGGTTAGTAGTCGTATATTTTAATTTTTTTGGGTTGTATAGCAAGTAAGTTAGCAGTGCTTGAAATATGTTAGTAAACTGTTATTTGAATGTTAATAATAATGTTTTACATTTTCATATAGAAAACAATGAAGTTTTAAAACATTGGTTGGTAAACTATTTTTAAAAAAAGGTTGTTATAAACATTAAGTTTTTAAATTTTACAAACTTTTAGGTTTTGGAGGATTAACTTTTTAAAACTAATTAAAGATTTGACAACCTTTTAATTTATGAATTGTCATTAGTATTAATTACTTTGATATTAATAACAATAACTCTTATCAATCGTTGTTAACAAAGTCAATTTAAAAGTATTAGTGGTAAGTTACAATCAACATAAATGTAATTACTTTCTTTTTTAAATATTAAAAACCAACCCTTTAATAACTAAAACCGGTTTTAAGACATTCAACATTAAAGCATTTAAAATCATTTTAAATGTAAATTTAATCTGGTGGTTTTTTTACCGTTTTAAAATCAATGTTTTACTATGTCATTTAAGCTTGAGTAGACTTTTCAAATTTTCTTAAATATGTTACTGTACAAAATTTTTCATAATATATAATTTTTTTTAAAAACCTAGCAGTTTGAAAAGTTAAAAATTTAAACTTCTAACTTAAAAATGGAAACATGTAACAATTTAAATACCAAGATTTTTATTTAAAAACATTAAACGAAATTTAACTTAATCATGGAAACACTTAAATGTAAAATCATTTTCATTTCAATTATAAATTTACATAATAATTCACTAATCTTTACTAAAAATAACTAAGTCAACATTTCTTATTACATGTAACACTTAGAGTATAAATACATATTAGATTGTTCAATTTTGATTAAGGTTTCGATCAATCAAATCTTCCTCACTTTGTCAGGTATCTGTATCACTACTGTTTCTAATTACAAATTCCAATGTTATGTTTAAAAAATTAAAGCGTATCTAATACCTACATTGTCAACAAACTTGCAGCATTATGGATCCAAACAACATCACTTTTTTGAATGACATCACTTGGCGCATGAGTAAATACACGATCAAAGTTAAGCTGCTTAGGCTTTGGAAGAGAGAAAATCGAAAGATGCCCGGGGAAATTCTTTCTCTTGATATGGTTCTGATGGATGAACAGGTTATGTTTTTAACATATTCGGTTTTTATTTTTTTTAAGTACGTTTTATTTTACTTTCTGTTTTTTGTTAACTTCGTTTTTTTTAACTTTTAAACAGGGTTCGAAGATGCAAGCAATTGTATGGAGTAGATATATGAAGAAGCATGAAAAATTCTTACGTGAAAACGAAACTTATTACATTTATAACTCTCAACTTGCTGAAAACAAATCTACTAAACATTTTGCTAAAGATGACATGCTCTCTTTTACTTTTGAAACCAATATTACAAAGTGTAGTAGGTTTGATGGAAGCCAATACGGTTTTAATTTTTCATCTTTTGAGTCAATTAAAAGTGGAAACCTGTCTGCAGAACAAAGAATCGGTTTGTTTTAATTACAGTAAAAAATGTATTTTAATACTTTTTGTATATTGATTATGTATTCGTAAAAACTGTTTAACTTTTTTTTTTTAAGATTTCATTGGCTATGTTGAAGAATGGACTCCACCAGAACCAACAGAAACTAAAGCTGGTTTGAAAAGCAAGATGAACCTTGTGTTGATCGATCTAGAGTATGTATTTCATATCTACTATGAATATGCTGGTATAAAACTTAGGGCTGGCAAATCGTGTCCTAACAGGTTAACAGGTCTCTGACTGTGCGCGAACAAATCAAGTTCTAAACATGAACACGACTCGTTTAACTCATTTATATCTCATGTTTATAACACAGTTTTATGTTTTATGTACAAAAAAGGGAAATGAAAGATTTTTGCTCTTAATTCTAAGTATTAAAAAAAGTCAAAAAATCAAATAGTGTACTTTTCAGTCAAACAGGTCTTATGTGTCTTAACAGGTTACCCATTGCCAGCCTTTAAAACTGTTTATAATTTCCTTTTTTAACATACATTCTGTTTATATGTAGTGGCATTAAATTGACCTGTTCTTTGTGGGAAGAGTATAGTGATCAGATGTTTGAATACATCAAGCAGAATGAAGATGAAGTTCATGTAGTCCTTATTGTTCAATTTGGTAGCTTTAGCAATTATAAAGGTTTGTTATATTTTACTTTTTTTAGATTTCTGATTACATAATTTTTCTATACCGGTATTTGTTTTAGCTGTTTTAATAATTTTTTTTACAAAGGCAATGTAAGTGTTCAAAATGGATTTTTTATCACTCGCCTCTTTATTAATGAAGACATTGAAGACATTCGCTCTTTCAAGAAAAGGTAGCATAGTTATCTTTTTTTGTCTTTTATTTATATGTTTTCATTTGTTTAAAGGTTTATAAATATTTTTTTTTTTTCGAATTTCAGTTATATTGCAAAGTTTATTTCCAACGAATCCTCTTCTGCTCAACGATCTCTGGGATCGTCTGGTGCATGAATATGTCTGATGAATTTTTGAATAAAACACCTTTCAGTTGTATTCGTGAGCTTCCATTAATAACTGAGGTTCGTGTATTAATTACTTATATTTTAAAATACATTTGCTCAGTATTTGTGAACTGATTACTTTTTGTTATACAGGTTAACAAACAAGTAATTGTTGTTGGAACAGTCATGGGTGTGGATCCTAATGAAGATTGGTATTACCTTGGGTGCGAGTTCTGTAATCACAAGGTTGAGCCAACTTTGAGTTTACCTGATGATGAAGAGATGAAGGACGTAACTTCATTTAAACAAGTGTTGGTTTGCACGAATAAAAAGTTGTCCAAAACAGATTGTGTCTGTGATCCAGTGTAAGAATTTTATTTGTTATACATAAGTTATAATTCTATGATATTATTTTTTTGGGAGGTTATGTTTTAGGGTTGATGTTTCCTTTTTTTAAGTTTTTGATTTATAGCGCTGATTTTTTATTGTTGATGTTGTAGGTTTAGAATTCCAATAAGGGTGCAGGATTGTACTGGAATAACATCGCTTACATTGTTTGATCGAGAAGCGAAAAAAATGTTGGGCATGTCAGCGATGCAGCTTCTTGAGAAAACCAAACAGGTAAGTTATTTTTTTCAATCTTAAACAATATATGTTATTCTACTTCGTATTACTTATACATTTTATGATCTAGGTATCTACCGAAGAGAATATAACTCCTGTTGTGTTTTATGATTTTGAAGAGAAAAAGTTTGCTTTCAAAATTAAAGTAGGGAAGTTCAACATTGATAAGCATCTTGATGGTTATGGTATACGTAAGCTTACAAATGATTCCGAAATTGTAGCTTCTCTTGAAGAAAGGTTCCTGGACATTCAGGTTATGATTATCATTTAAAAATTTAGTTATAATTGGTCTTATGAATCATTCTTAATAAATTTTTGTTGTTATTTACTTATTCTTTAAACGCTTTACCTTAATCTTTTCATTATTACATTTTATTGTTTCTAGATCGATCAACCTGTCCTTGAAAATATTGATCTAGGTGAATCTTCAACACAAAATGCAGTGTCTGTGAAGGTTAGTAGTTGAGTTAGTCAATCGTGTTTTCAGATTAGATTTTAATGTAGTTTCTTCTAACAATTTCGACATGCCTTTTAATATTGTAGGATTCTGTTGGAGATAACACTACTCCAGAATCATCTTCTAGAGTTAGTTTGATTCGTGATGAAGCGGAAGTAAAGCGTAGCCTGGACAAAGTTTATGAAACGGAAGATGATGCAAGTGAATCAACAACTAAAGTCCTTAAGACTGAGAAGAAGAACTACGCTAACAAATCACTTGACAACCCACTTTTGATTCCTAAGGTTGAAAATAGGATCAATGAATCGTTTTTGAACATTTCTTTATTGTAAGGATTTTTATTTGATGTGTGTTGAGATTTTCTTTTCATTTATGTTTGGTTTGGTTCTGAGACAATTTTCATCTAAATAAAATGTGTGTTGACATTTGATGTTTGTTTTTTAGTTTGGTAAAAATTCTAATGCTTCAATATGTTTTTAGGGTTTAACATTATTGTTGATATTTTATAATTCGAGATTTGAATGGTTGTACAATACAATTGTGAAAAACATTTTTTATGTTAATTAGACACTTGCGAAATATTAATCAGACAATATCCAAAAATAAAAAAATTAAAGTTAGTATTATGAATTTATAAATTAACAAATATGTATTTATGACTTATTTTTACAAAATGGTAACTAATCTAATGAATTTATTACATTAAAAGTAGAAACTTTATTCATTTTAAATTACTACTTTAAAATGTATAGAGTTTCCAAAATTTATTAGGTTCATTTAAATATATTTATACTACTTACAACCAAATTAAGTAAAAGTACAAATTTCGAAATTTAGTTTTCGAAAAATTCAAACTCCATTTCACGAAAATATTCAAATTCAAATTATTAGCTTTTGTAATTATGGTAATTCATTAAAAATATTGATTATATGTTTTAATTATACATTTAATACATATGCTCTATTAAACCTACGGCTAAGTATCCTATGAAAA